>CAUYWW010000245.1:2357500-2367500 GCA_963576845.1 Megachile leachella
TTATCGATCGGTGCAAAACTGAATCAAATGCCTTTTTTATGTCAACGAACGCTATATGTATTTGCTTCTTTTTGGTCCATACTTCGTCTAAAACAGCTGTTAATATGTACGAGATTTCCGCTATGCCATCCGCTCTTATAAAGCCTCTCTGCTTTTCATCCGGTTTAAATTCATTATATAGTCTATTTGCCAGTATTTTATGATAATGCCTTATTATGATTGATGCAATGGATATCGGTCTATAATTTGCAGGATTCCTTTTTTCACCTTTTTTAGGGAGTAGAATAGTTTTTGCTCTGGCCCAGTCCGCAGGAATTTTTCCTGAATAAAGAATTATATTCATTACTATAGTTTTAATTATATTCGGTACCTTTGTAATCCATATTTTCGGCAGTAATCCATCCGCTCCGCATGCTGTCTCTATTTTCGGTTTGTATTTGTTGACCTCTTCTATTGTTACTGGTTCTAATTCGTTGTTGTTCATACCTGTGTCCATGCCTAAATCTAACTGTTCACTTTCTTCTACTCCCCTACTCGTACCTTCATAAATTTCTCTCCAGTATGGCTCGAGTTCTTTTAACGATAGTTGCCCATTATTCTCCTGCTCTCCTTCCAGAACAATATTCGCTGCTTTGGTTACGTTCCTCTTCCATAATTTTTGTATCCTAGCGTATTCCATCTTTCTTTTCTTTTTGTTCGATATAATACTTGTATTTCTTACAGTTTGTTTGGTATTATTATTTTTGTTATTCGTCTGCTTTACTAATTCTCCAAAGTTCATTTAGTACCATTGTTTTAGGTGTTCCGTGGGATCCCGCCCTTGCCTCGTGTCTTCAACTGCATAGCCTAGAACATACTTCGCTGGATCTGTACAAGCGGCCGATCTCAAGTATTTTAGTGCTTTAGACTCCCATGATTCCATATAATCGTTTGTATGCGCTTGCAAATTATTTATGTTTTGTACTATGTTAACTATATTATCATTATTTTGACTATTAATAGTTATATTACTTATATTTTCAGCTCTATTACCTGACTGCTGGAAGGAGTCTACTGTTCCCGTAAGATGGTAAGTATTTAAGTTATTTACATTATTTTCAGGTTGCTGTTCCATGCTTTATTCCAGTCCTATCTGCAGGTAAGTACTCGTATTCTCCAGGTTTTGTTGCATTTGGTCTTGATTATTTATCTCGGTGTTATTCTCTCTTTGCAGGTCTGCTTGTATATTTCTCAGGGCTTCCCTATATTTCGTCGTCTTACGTAAGGATTTAATCGCTTCTGTTGTTCTGGGCGGATGTAGTTTTACTACACGATGAAGGTATTCATTAACTCTATTTTTTTCTTTTTCAGGCACTATTTTCTCCGCAACAGCGATTCCCCTAATATCTTCTTCACACCATCTAAGTTTCTTCCTTGTTATATCAATTGTTTTGTTCATTTCTTCTTTGTGAGCTGATGCCTTATGGACACCTAGGCCTCTGTACGAGTTAAAACCTTTCCCACAAAATTGGCATTTAAATAATTGATTGTTTGATACCGTTTCATGCGAGCTACCCACCAACTCAACAGGAGGGGGGGGGGGGGGGGGGGTTCCGCGAAGCTCCACCGCATGGTGGCACAGTGATGCCTCCATCTGTATTATTGTTATTTTGAATTATATTAACGGTGAATCGCGCTCGTCTAGGAGCATTATGACAGCTTAGTTGTATATCGCACGATGTTCTGCGGCCGGTTTGTATTTGTATAGGACTGGGGGGAACCTGTGAAGGTCCCGGCAGGTTGTCGAGCCTCCCCCGAAGTCCTTCGCAACCATGACTCTGCATTAAGGCGACGTTCAGTACTCAATGCTCCTAGCTAAGTCGTTCATTTTCTTTATGTGTATAGGACACGCGTTCACATCAAGTGCAGAGTGTTTATTTTGTACCAATCCTTGTCTGTCGCAATTGATGCACTTGAGGTTATCTCTTTTCTTACAATCTCTTGATTCATGATCATCGCCAGAATGACCGCAGCACGATTTCGTCATTGTGCAATTCTTAGCTAAATGATTGAATTTCAAGCATTTGTAGCACTGCAAAACTCTAAGGTAATCTTCAATTCTACAGGACTCATAGTTTATGTATAACCGTCCGTACGTTAGTAGATTCTTTCTAATCACCGGAGAAACCTCAAGTAATATATTTTTATTTCTTTTATTCTTGGAAGCAAATTCCGTTAGAATTCTTATTTCTGAGCTTTCAGAGCTTAATCGTAACGCATTCTTAATCGTTCTTTCTACTTGTGCAAATGGTATATCTGCTGGAAAATCACGGACGATCATTCTTGGTTTCAGCTTTGTTCTATCTTTTATCATTAATCCTACGCTTTTCAGTTCATTCGATTCTTTAAGTTTTTCCAAGTCTACCGTTTTCGCAAATATCTTAACACTTAAGTTATTCAATGTGACCAAATGATTAACGCGTAAATTAAAGTCATACGGATCAATTACTTCTTTAAGGACTTTTTTGATATCCGATGAAGAGTTATATTTCTTTGGGTTATTTTCCATAGGTACTACGAAAAATTCTACTGTATCGCTAGGCATTATTCTCGATTCCCCAGATTTCGTTTTCACAGTAATGCTTTTACTTGTAATTGATGCGTATGATTGACTTGGACCCTGAACTGATGCATGAACAACTTCTTGTACTTTATTTACTACATCTTTAACTTCATTGCATACTGAACTCGTTATATTATTTCTAAATTTTTCTTGAATAATGTCGGTTTTTTCTGTTAGGTTATTTATTTGCTGTTTTACTGTGTTCGTTATTTCTGTCTTAATAGTGTTCTGTATATCTCGAGTTATTGTTTGTTTCAAGTCTTTTAATTTAGCATTAAGGTTTTCATCAATCTTCTCCATATTAGCACTACTCTTATTCTCATTCAGATTGTCAATCAGTTGTTCGTGCACTCGCCCAAGATCATTACACTTAGTCGCAGCTATAACATATGCTCTCGCAACCCTACTATATGCCTGATATAAGTAACTGATAGCTTCGTCTATTGCCTGAGTTCTATTTTTAGGTTCCTTAGCGGGTATTGAAACTTTAACGTTATATAAATGACCCATAATTTCTAGATCTATAGTATCTAACTACGTGATCTCTAATGGTAATTCGAAACGCTTGTTTCCAAGTGTTTTCGGCGAGTCTTCAGAGCTGCTTGATGTTGTTGTGGCTGGTGAAGACAACGCCCTTCGCTTTTTGCCCTTAGCAGGGGTTGCAGACTCCTCAGCTAACGGCATAGCGGTAAGTATTGCTTATTTCTCTTCTTTTTTATTTCGATGCTCCTCTGTTATATTTATTTTCAGGTCACCCAGTATATTATGCGGATAACAGGACCATTAACAGTAGGTTCTCATCGATCGATCAATTAATCAGGACGTTTCCTTATATTCTAGAACAAAGCAACGATTAGAAACTAGTCTTAAGAATACTTATTACTATGATAGATATGCTTAACAACTATATATATTTGATACGTTCCTATCATATACTTTTAGGACACCCAGTATGTCAGTTGGGCCAGATTTGTCCTTAGGCAGCGCGTCTTAGTAATATTGTGTAAGTAATATTCCAATGTATGTCGCTATTTAGGGTCTAATCGTTCTTCTTGTTATTTACAGGACACCCGGTATACTGGTTAACAGCTCCGCCGTCCAGGGAAACCATCAAGACTTCGCAAGGTAGGTATTCCTCAGTTTCACGTCGTATTTTAAATTCCTGTAGCACTACTATTTATTTGCAGGACACCCGGTATATGGGCTGACGCAGTTTGACATCCAGTAGGACTATCAAGATAGTATAAGGTACGTATTCCTCAGTTATTACTGTTAATTTAATATTTCCTATGCTCTACAACAGAATAAAGATTAATAACTATTCTTAATTATAGCTTAAAACTACAATAATGTCGGTATTTATAAGTATTTATTGATTACTTTCCTTAATTTCTACTTTTAGGACACCCGGTTAGTCGACTAGTAATGTGCAGCCATCTATTGGACTCCTTTGGAACTGAGATGGCGCCATCTAACGGTACCTCCGGGAACTATATGCCTGTCCACTTTGCAATTTTAATTAATTATAGCTCCGTCTCTGTATTTTTGGGATTGATTAAAGCAACTTTTTTATACACTATTCGATGGAGCCTTTCAGGGAAAAATAGCAAAAACTCGCAGAAAAATCGCATTAAAAATTTTCAAATTCTTAGGGCCCCTTTAGGCGCGCTATGAATACGGTACTCAGCGTGCCCCACAAAGCGCACTCACTAGACACGCTCCTGGTCAATATGGCGGCGACCGAGCACGTTTTCTATTGTTTAATTTTTGCTGAATAATTCTTTAATGCGTTATTTTCTGTCTAAAACACATATATCACTGCGTTCAGAAAATTTTTGCGGTCCCGACAGTATATAACAGTACACACAATTTGTCTTTTTATGCACCTTAATCGTCACTGAAAAATTTTGTTCGTTAACACGTGCTCGTATCGTTACTGTATCACATTTTTCAGAGTTTTTCACTATACTTCACCAAATTCCATTAAAGTTTATATATCGTTCTGTTCAGTTTTCTTAGTTCTACACTTTGGTACTATATTTCCATTAAAATTCACACTTTTCACCACTAAATTTTCGAACACTCTTACGAGAGCCCGATTGGTATGCGGTTCCGCTGCCGGGTTCCGGAATAGGAACCGGATTCCCTTTCGCCCGATGGGTGTGTTTCTTCCCAAATCACGCAAAATTATATAAACAACGACGCATCTACGACGCAACGACCACACGACTTGCGTTCGACAGTGTATAGATTTAACCAAGCAAAAATAGGAAAAGAAATCGCTTTCAGGCGTTCGACAACATCGCATCACGAAGAACGTGAAGTATCCATCGATCCGAACCGCCATCATTTTTTTTCGGCGTTTGAAGTTTTTGTCAATTTATCAATAAAAATGATCATGTTCGAGCGGTGGATTAGGACACAAACACGAAACAACGGCGACGTAAATAGTTTGATTTAACTGCAATTTTATTCCTTATTTAACATTTTTGCCTTTTGCGCGCGTACGTGCGTGCCAGCGTACGTATGTTTTTCATTTGCGTTCGAGAGCGTGAATTTTAGGACACCTCATCAACATTAGATTTCTCTTAGGGCTTAGGATCGACTGACTCGTGTGCAACGGCTGTTCACACGAAACCCTTCTCCACGTCAGTCCTCCAGGGCCTCGCTGGAGTATTTGCTACTACCACCAAGATCTGCACCGACGGCGGCTCCAGGCAGGCTCACGCCCAGGCCCTTCTGCGCACACCGCCGCGACCCTCCTACTCGTCAAGGCTTCATGGAGAGCGCAAAATAATCCCCGCTCCTGCGCACTTGCCCTTGATAGCGGAGTGTAGGCGCGACGCTTCAGCGCTATCCATTTTCAGGGCTAGTTGCTTCGGCAGGTGAGTTGTTACACACTCCTTGGCGGATTCCGACTTCCATGGCCACCGTCCTGCTGTCTTAAGCAACCAACGCCTTTCATGGTATCCCATAAGCGTCGACTTAGGCGCCTTATCTCTGCGTTTGGTTCATCCCACAGCTCCAGTTCTGCTTACCAAAATTGGCCCACTAGGCACTCTGATCCAAGATAAAATTTTATCAATTCAATATCTCGTGGCTTCATGACGTTTCAAGCCAGCCAGAGATCTCACCCATTTAAAGTTTGAGAATAGGTTGAGGTCGTTTCGGCCCCAAGGCCTCTAATCATTCGCTTTACCAGATGAGACTCGTAGTGCGTTCGAGCCGAGTGCCAGCTATCCTGGGGGAAACTTCGGAGGGAACCAGCTACTAGATGGTTCGATTAGTCTTTCGCCCCTATACCCAGTTCCGACGATCGATTTGCACGTCAGAATCGCTACGGACCTCCATCAGGGTTTCCCCTGACTTCGTCCTGACCAGGCATAGTTCACCATCTTTCGGGTCCCAACGTGGAGGCTCTAGGTGCGCCTCTTCCCGCAGTGAGAACGAGACGCCCCGGGAGTGCGAGGCCTAATCGTAACGAGGCCCATCCTCCCTTAGTCGACTTCACGGGCGACTTTCACTTTCATTTCGCCTTTAGGTTTATTGAATCCCAATGACTCGCGTACATGTTAGACTCCTTGGTCCGTGTTTCAAGACGGGTCCCGAGAGTACCCAAAGCAATAGTGTCGCCGACCGGTATTTCAAAGTTTGGCCAGTCCAAGGACTCCGCCTGCCAACAGCCCGCCAGGCCCGGTTACGGCGCTAAGTCCGTACATCCGGCATCTAGACTGGAACGAGCTTGCGGCCGTCCTGGACGCAATGCGTTCGAGAATTTTGCGGCCCTATACCGTCTGAGTACCGTCGCGCAGTCGGCCGGGAATCCAAGGGGCTGTCATCGTACGCTAAAAGCGACGGACAGTCATCGCCTCGGGCCATAGACCGACACGCAACGGGTCGCGACGTTCGACTAGGGGAGAAGTGCACGACTACATAGCCGGAACATTCGGGACCATCCGGGGCACTATCGCACCAACACGGGAGCCAGCTTCGTTGACGATGAATCTCCCCATACGATCTTTTGGGTTTCTCGGGTTTACCCATGAGCGGTTTCACGTACTCTTGAACTCTCTCTTCAAAGTTCCTTTCAACTTTCCCTCACGGTACTTGTTCGCTATCGGTCTCGTGGTCATATTTAGCCTTAGATGGATTTTACCACCCACTTAGGGCTGCACTCTCAAGCAACCCGATTCTAAGGAGAGATCCACCCGAGACGCGTACCGGTCGCAACGGGCCTGGCACCCTCTATGGGTAAATGGCCCCATTCAAGATGGACTTGGACGCGATTCGATGTCTCGGGATAAACGAATCCTCCTGAACACTACATTTCCCAGCGGCGTTAACCGCGGGATTCAGTGCTGGGCTCATTCCTGTTCGCTCGCCGCTACTAAGGAAATCCTTGTTAGTTTCTTTTCCTCCGCTTATTAATATGCTTAAATTCAGCGGGTAATCTCACCTGCTCTGAGGTCGTCGAAATTTCATTATTTCAGTTCAAAGTTATACAAAACGTTGTAAACGCTTCTCTTTTCGGTTTCGACACGTAATACGAAAGGTATAATTAATTACCAACGCACAGGGATTATGGTCTTTTGATATTTTCCTTGTATCGTTCGATAACCATCTTTTTTTTCTCTTTTCGGACCAATTACGATCGTCGACTACTCGAAAGTACGGACGAGCCAAAATGAAAGCTCGGTGTCTCCTCTCTCTTTTGTTGGACAAAAGAAAAAAGGCACTTAAAAAACGCCGCAATTTCTTGTTCGGGCAGGCGGTACAACGACAAGAAAAAAAAAACGACGACGACAACGTCCGGTTGTTCCCTCGACTCGCGTCGGTGTATATATAATATATAAATCGGATATATCTTTAACTATCCAGGGCGCGTTAAAAACAAACGACGAGGAGAGACTACGACAACCGAGGAGATAAAGGTCAAGCCTTTTCTTCTTACTCTCGGCGCGCGCGCTCTCGCACACTAAAGGATACATATACCGTTTATATATTTACGTTCGGATATACACTCTCGACGGTCGATAAACCGTAAAGACGCATCGTCCGATACGTTTTTTTTTCTTTTGCTGTCGCGTTCCGACGCAAAATCCCAGAAAAGGGCGAAGAATGCCAAAGACAGCCATGTAAACAATCGGTGACATATCATGGTCCAGAGAAAGGGTTAACGGAAAAAAAATCCCATTTTTAACGTGCGTGGTACACATTCGTCGTGTACAATATCGTTCGATGAAACCACGAGGGCGCACAAAAGGAGAAATAAAAGCGTTTCGAGATCGATATATCTTCGGTCGTTGTTTATTTGCCTTCGACCGTTGTTCGATAAAAGAAATTTAACACACGAACAACAATGAAGCGGGACTCTCGCAAGACGATCACCAAATAAGGGTTTATAGTTCGATAGGTCCGGGGTTTTAAACGTCCGTCCGGCATATGTATGCACTTCGAGGATTGGACGACCGGAACCCGTATTGGGATCGCGCGGTCTTCCGCTTCTAATCAACGACAACGAAGCGATCTGCGCTTGAGCACGTTAAAAAAAACGTGGCGAAGCTACGATCTCGTAATAATTTAACCAGTTTAACCAGAGAGAGCTTCCGTCGCACATTTATTTTTAACATTTCTCCTCGTTGTATAAACTTTGGCACCGTCGAAAAAAAAAATTCGACAATCATTTCAGACAACGTCGGGAGCGCGAAGAAACACCGTGAACACTCTCTCTACCTTGCTTCCTTCAAAATTTGTGTCTCACAATTCTCTCACAGGGCGAAGAATCTTTTTCTCTCTCGTCTAAATGTCCGTCTGTAGTTAGGTGTTTCGACTCGGGAGCGCTCTTCCACGGGCGGTCGTGTACGGTCTCTTTTAGGGGTTTTAACTAGAAACCGCGACTCACGCAAGCCGAGATAAGCGCATTCCGCCGGGAAGATCCTAAAACGAGGAATTGCGAGATATACGAAAATGTTCTTCCGTCGTCTGTGCGACAAATTGAACACTAGCAAAGAGAGGGCGACACGAACGTTCTATTTAACATTCTCCGCGTCAAACGCCGACGAAATGTCCAACCATCGCTCGTACGTTTTCGCCAATTTCGCAAGTTGTTCTGTCTCTCGCGTTCGACCATCGATCCCGCTCCGAAATGTTCGACTTTTCGGCGTTTAACAGTTTTAATATTTATCTAGTCGAACAACGGCGGGAACGAAAAAAAAATGAAGAGAAATCTTTTTGCTGCTAAAGGCAAACGCAAGCAGTCTTTAGTTATATAAACGACCCTCAGCCAGGCGTGGTCCAAGAATTGTATCCGTGGACCGCAATGTGCGTTCGAAATGTCGATGTTCATGTGTCCTGCAGTTCACACGTTGACGCGCAATTAGCTGCGTTCTTCATCGACCCACGAGCCAAGTGATCCACCGTTCAGGGTAATCGTATAAAAATTTTTGTTCAAACTCAACTCAGCGTCTGAAAACCAGTATGGTACGTGATTTAACCTGGTTTATAAATTCGTTCGATTGTCCATAGAATACTAACTCCAATCCAAGCGCAAGATGTTCATATATTTACCCGGGCGAACGACGCCGATGCAACGGTTTGATTAAGACGACACGATAACGTCCATGGACGGGTAAAGGGCCGTATAAAACTACAGAACCGCCGATGAAACAACGCCCTGAGGCGCATTTCTCTTCGTGCGGAGAGTTTTCAGTCCGTTCCGGGTGGTAAAGTCATTCAAAAACCGTGGAAAATACGAAACGCGCTGCCGCGCGTAACACAGAGTCTCCTGTTCGCTGCTTACATATATTGGACGTCTTGGCGGTATCGCGAGATTCGATACAGACTCCATGGCCGGCGTCAGATCGGTCTACCAACGAAGGAGACTACGCTATCGTTTTCGCTTCTCAGCCAGTCCGTAAGCGATACGTTACCATATCGTCCGTCGTAAGCAGGCGGACTTTCGTGAAACAGCGACTTCGTTCGTCGAGCGGTTTCGTGGTTCGATTTCCACATCGGTTACCCGGACACCCCCCCGTACGTGAAAGCCTCCGTATATCACCTAACGGGGCTTAAAGGGGGTGTTCCCTTTGTCCAAAGACAAAATTTAGAGAAAAAGAGAATAAAATGGGAGTCTCTCACGAAGCGGGCGAAAAAAAACAAAAGTTTAACAATTTTTTTTCACAAACCCATGCATTTCGTTACCAAACGTCCCAAAATATTTCTTTATATTCTCTATAGTGTTTTCACACGGGTCGAGAGAATACGCAACACGAATCAAGAATTAAAATTATAGAAAGGAAAGTCCGATAAGAATATTTCGAGATTATTATAACCTTCACCTCTTCTTCCTTCTCCGAAATCTCAGGCTTTCCTGGCGCGTATCTATTTAACAATTTGGAA